>JALGBA010004238.1:0-5000 GCA_023970755.1 Azemiops feae
TGGCTAGAGAGAGGCCTTAAAGGGACAGGGCCACAGGAGCCCAGGTGCTGGCTATTTTTTAGACAGTCTGTCCTCTCACAGGGACATTATTCTAGATTCAGTGGTTTTATAGCCAGAGACCCCCTGGGAAGGAAAGATGATAAAAGAAAAAGCTTTGGTTCATAATCCATCTTCCTTTTTCTCTGTTTTGCGGTTTCTTATTTGGTCCTAGTGCACCATGCCTTCAAATTGTCTTCTAGGAATCTTCTAGATGTGGGAAAAGCTGTAGGCAGTTCTTTATTGAGATCTCCCAAAACCTGGCCTTGAGATATTGAGGTTTGCAAAACAGGAGCTAAGATTGAAAGCAAGTGGTTTAGAAAAGGTACTAAATCCTTCTTGATTTTGCACCTAGATAATGCAAACTAAATGTGGTGATGAATACATTAGTTGCCTTTAATGATAAAGAGTAGGGTTTCAGTTTACAACCCATGTCAAATTGGCTCCTGTTTTTCATTCTTCCTTCCTTCCAAAATTAATTAGATCTGGAATTAAGTATCTATAAATGTCCATAATTGGAGGCTGTTTTCCAAGACTGAAACCTGGCAGGTCTTATGCCTTTGGGGATGATTGAATGAATCCTTGAAAATTTCATTGTGTTAGGATAGAAAATCCACAAGAATAGAAACACAAAGTTGTGTAGTCTTGCCATTGCAATTAATCAGTGCAGAATCAAAACCAACGAGATGGCCACAAGTGGGAAACAAATGGTTGAGATAGTGTAACCAGCAGAATAAAAGCAAGTAAAATAGAACAAAGAAAACTAAGGTTCCACATTGTTATCAGGAAATTAATAAGCTGAACATGGAAGAGATAATGTACCATGTTGGTCCATTATGTTGGTATTTTAAAGACGTTGATCCTATGGAAGTATGGAAATTTGGTCTCATTTTCATGCAAAAAGTCACAGTCAGGACAAGGTAGAAGCTGTTGAAAACCAGCTGAGATGATTCTGATGAGTATAGACAGCTCTGAAGTAGACATTTGGTAATGGGTTATTACTAAACGAATTACTAAATCATTACTAAGACCGCATCCACCAACACTGATAGGGCAAGCCACTAGACTATAAAATGAATACAAACTCCACTCCCTACTGGCACTGATCCTGTTACCTAGCTGGGTAATGAAACATCTGCAAGAAAAAAACCAAGTTGAGGGAGCACCAAGGCCCCCACAGTTCAATTCTGAACTACAAATATTCTTTTCTATCAATGAGTTATTTGTATGGCGTTTGTAGTAACTAAACCATTAGTAAGAGACTATGACTCACAGTGA
Organism: Azemiops feae; assembly: GCA_023970755.1. Lineage (NCBI taxonomy): Eukaryota > Metazoa > Chordata > Lepidosauria > Squamata > Viperidae > Azemiops > Azemiops feae. Next base: position 1,315 of record JALGBA010004238.1, read on the forward strand.
TTGATAAACTTCATGAATTTATCTAACCAGTCTAAACTAAGCTCTCTGGAATGGCCTCCCATGAAAAGCATATTTGCCCCCAAATCCACCTGCCAAAACATTTTGAAAACAGAACATTTCTAGTTAGTGTTGGGTGCCAGATGTTATCCGGAAGCTACATTGGATATTTTTGACTGTTGATTTTTGCGTTTTTATTTTTTAGTGTAATTATTGTGAGCCCCGAAGTCTCTGCATGATTGAAGCACAATATAAATGTGGTATGTACATAAGCACTGATGATTTGCATCTACATATACATTCCTTTAAGCAGTGGCAACATCTTTCTAGCGAGTGAATTCCCATGCATGTAATAAAATATGGAAATGCAAATTACTTTTTCCATTCTGCTTCTCTTGGAAAGGCTGCTACCTTGTGTCTCTTTCTCTGGATTAATAAAATAATTCAAAATTTATGTCCAACGTACAGGAATGCCGGTGGAAGATGACAGACTGATATGGGGGTAATTTTCTTTGTCTCGTTCTCTACCTAGGTTTCCTTTGCTATCACGTCATTCGCAGCTTGTACCAATAATTTAGTAATTTACAGAGAATGTGTACTCTCCATAAAATAATCCCTAAAGTGGCTCGTGAGAAGGTAGAAAATGTTTTAAAATACCATTACAATAGGTTGACCTTGGCAGTTTCTATGGCAATATCAAGCAGGATTCCAATGAAAATAGATGCAGAAAATCAATTTCAGCCAAATATGTTTAAGTTAAGGACATGCCCAAGCAACATTTCTCTCATTTGAAAGTTGTTCATCACCTTCTCTCAGCCCAACTCACCTCATAGGATTATTGGGGGGGGGGAATAGGAGGAGGAAGGAGTATCGGCTAGGATTGCCACCCTGTGTTCTTTATACAAATAATAAAGGTGGGATATAAATATATATATTTTTTTAAATGCCAAGCAGGATTCTTGAAAAATGACCCTTGACTTGTTGACTGCGTTCACTCATATTTCTGTTCATCCAATGACTGAATTTACTCATTTTAGGTTTTTACAAAATATTGTATTGTAACCCAGTAGCTTTGTTTCAAGCAACAACTAAGCTAAGTTGTAACCGAGCTTGCCCCATTGTTCTTTAACAGAACTAGTTGAGTGTATTGCGTGAGATCAGCCAGTGGAGGACATTGTCAACTTCCAAGGTCAAAGAGGGGCATCCCTTTCTGTTATATGTAAGAAACCAGCCTTCCTCAGTGTGAGCTTCAGGTATTTTCTACAGAAATGCATATAATCCCCATCCATAGTCAGTGACACTATATTTTTTTTAAAATAGTCTCAACATTATCAGTTTGGAAAAGCTTTGATGAACTAGGAGATGCAAGAAAAATGCATGCAATTGATCAATTACTTTATCCATGTCCTCTGGCCTGAGCAGATGAAAGTCACTGAACAAAATTAGGCCAGATGGTGCTTTGAATGCTTCCTTTGGCTGATCTACATAGACTGTGATATCCAGATCATGGTGGATATGAGAAATTCTAGGTCATACTGTTCTGCCGAGGATTCCTTCACATCTCCTATTTGAATCCCAAAGAGGCTTTTTCACAAGGCAAGTGGACTGTCTTGTTTTTCTTTGAAGATCTTTCACTTCTCATCCAAGAAGCTTCTTCAGCTCTTACTGGATGGTGGGGAAATGGAAGGATTTATACTCCTTGCAGACAGCTGGTCATTTGCCTTCTTTTAGAGAATCGTTGATGCCACCTGGAGGCTTATTTGTGTCCTCGGGGTCACCTGAGTAGTGCAAATGGGTGTGGAGCCTTCTTGGAACAGTTGAAAGGACTGTGTTGTAGACTGAAGACAGATGATGTCGTCTCCTATTTGAATTGAATGCAGTTGCTTTTCTACTCAGCAAAGTTATCTTAGTGAAAACACAATCATGGGTTGGTTGTTTTGTTTTAGCGAATCCCCCAAGTTGGAAACTTGTTCCTTCATGGATAGTGCCAGCCCATCAAGAGTCACTAGTGGAGCCAATGGAGAACCCCAATGGACAAACAGTGACTCCACCCTGCTAGGATTCAGTTTAAATCTCTTTCCTTTAATCCAGATCTTCACAGCCTCCATGTCTGCTTGCTCATCCACCACCAAATCATGGATGGACATGGTTGTATTGCAGATCTGTATATATTCAACAGATATACCTCCAGGCCAGGTGCACCAAAAACCTGGGTCCCTAGAGTATGACTGAAATAAACTATGCAATTCAATGATATGCAATAACATGAATCTAAAAGCTATCAGACTAAAATTGCAGCGTTTGTTTGTGTGTATTTACATATGGACTAGAAAACAGAATAGAACAGAAAACAGAACAGAACAGAATACTTTACTGGCCAAGTGTGCATAGGAATTTGTGTCCGGTGCATAAGCTCTTAGTATACATACAAACCATGTACTAATATAATCATAAGATATCAATAGGAGAAGGTAGTAAAAAAGATGAGAAGGATAACAGTAATTCAGCCTTACTACATGGGTAAACATCCTTAGACATAAGACAATTAATTCAGAAAATAATAACGAAGATATGGGCTTTAACGTATAAAAACGCTCTGATTTTTTCCCTTGTAAAGGATATAAAATCAAGTATTTTTTACAATGATTCAATTACAGACTGATGGGGCCATCTCAGAAACCTAGATAAATGGTACTTTCTTCCATTTTTCCCCCCACTTTTGAAATGAAAATTTGGCAAGTAAGGAGAAGGAGAGAAGAGAAGAGAAAGGACATAATGGGAAGCATTACAATCTCCCGAATTATGATTAAAGTTAAGTAGGTTACATTCAAAACAGCATAAGAGGGAATTTGAGGATCTCCCAACTACATTAACCAAGCACAACTGGATATGAAGGATTCGAGAGCTTTGGTAAATTGCCTTCCTTAAATATAGGAGAAAGGGGAAAGAATTTCAGAGAGAAGATACGAATGAGATGAGATGATCTCAGTGTCAGAGTGAGGGAGGGTTCCTAAGATGCCTAGGACCGTCAGAACTATGAGACATCAGGGACTTCTTTGAAGATGATATACACCTAGACACAACTGTGACAATGTACACTGGAAAAAAAACGTGCATTCAGCCTTTTGTTTCACCAATACACACACACACACACACACACACACACACACACGGAGAGGGAGAAGGAGAGAGGGAGAGAGAGAGAGAGAGAGAGAGAGAGAGAGAGAACGAACGAACGAACGAACGAACGAACGAACGTCTGATGAGCTGGGGTTCAAAATGGATCATTTTAAAGCCTGGAGGTTGATTACCTATTCTCAGGACTTCATTTGCATTTGAAGATAGCAACTATTAAAGTCCCTAAATATTTTTAATTATATTTAAAAAAAAAAAAACATGAGAGGTCTTCACTTCTCTCCAGATCCTTGCCTTTTTGGGGGACAGGGAAGAGATATGAATTTCTCTTTGATTAGTTTCCATCCGTTGCTTCTTGTCCTGCCTTCAGGTGCTTTAGAAAACAGGTTGCCCCCCTCTTCTTTGTGACAACTCTTTAGATCTTGGAACACTGCTATCATGTCACCTGTAGACCTTCATTTCATTAAACTAAATCTATCTATCTATCTATCTATCTATCTATCTATCTATCTATCTATCTATCTATCTATCTATCTATCTATCTATCTATCTAT